>JAACYP010030837.1:0-17754 GCA_011076525.1 Nettapus auritus
AAGGGGAAGGGGAAGGGGAAGGGGAAGGGGAGGGGGAGGGGGAAGGGAAGGGAAGGGTTTGGATTTGTTTGTCTACAATGCTTTGTTCAGAGACGCCTTGGTACATGAATGATAACCCTAATTGCAACTCCTTCAAAATAATACTGATTTAAAAAAAAAAAATAAAAAAGGAAAAAAGGAATACATTTCCATAAATCCCATCTTTAAGTAGATTTAATATATTCATGAAAACGTACATTTTCTCCAATTATCATCAGAATTAAACCAGTATGCACAAATGTTTCACAGCATTTGACATGAAAGATTTTCTATTCCCCCCCCACACACTATTTTCTTTTTCTGAATTAAGACACCTAGCATAGTTTTACAGTTATAAATATATCATTCCAGTCAAAGTATGTCAATAAACAACAGCTCTCTTATCAGTTCACAGGAGAAGTTAGGTTAAAATTTTGCAAAATGAGTTTAATTAAAATGTCTACCTAACACTATTTAAATAGTAGCTATCTTTATGTCAATTACATACATTTTTCTGTGAATTCTTTACTAAGTTATTAATAAACATCTTTAGTCATACTTTTCCGTTCTTAAAAAAAAAAAAAAAAAAAAAAAAGTTATTATTAATGCTATAAAATGCTATATGTAATGCTATAAAAGTTATTATTAATTATATAAATCATTAGGAACCATGCAAAAATGCAATCCTTTATCTTTATTAAACTCTGGATGTATGCAAGCTGCCACTCTTAGTCAAGCTAATGAAGGAACATAAAGGGGACATAGAACCAGCTATGGTGAAAGCTGAGGGAATTATTCTTCCTTTAAGATGAGAACAAATCTCCTCTTGAAGCAATATAGGTGAGAATTTCATCCACACTGAAGAGTAAATTTCAAATTCAGAGAGAGTTGAACTCAGACATTCCATTACTTGACTTAAATGCCATGCTAGAAGTCAATGGCTTATTCTAGCTTGAGGAAATTTATATATATAATATATATATATATATATATATATATATATTTTTTTTTTTTGTGATTGTGGTGGTTTTACTCAACTGGGCAGCTGAGCTCCACCATAACCACTCTCTCAATCCCCATCATCAAAGGGAAAGTGTAAGATGTGATAAAAAATGTTCAGGGGTTTAGATAAGGACAGGGAGATCCCTCACGGGTTATTGTCCTGGGAGATTAATGCAATTTATTGCCTATCATTGGCAGACTAGAACAGTGAGAAACTAAAGCCAACAAACTAAAAACACCTTCCCCCATCCACTCTATGTGTCCCACCCGTGCCACTCCCCTGTGTCCCGTTCTGTGTCGTTCCCCCCTGTGAGTCCCCCCTCCAATCCCCAGCAGCACAGGGGAATGGGGAATGGGGAATGGGGGTTGCAGTCAGTCCATAGGACTTCATCTCTGCCACTCCTTTATGGTCACCCTTTGCCCAAGCTCCAGCATGGGGTCCCTCCCATGGGATGCCATCCTTCCTGAACTGATCTTCTGTGAGTTTCCCATGGGCAGCTGCTCTCACAGAGGTGCAATCAACATTGCTTAATGGTGCAGTTCTGGGAAGTGGTGGTTACCCTTGGAGCTAGCTGAAACTGTCCATTATCTAATATGGTGCAGGGATTTTTCTCACAGAGGCCACCCTTGCAGCCCTCCACTACCAAAACCTTGTCGCGTAAATCCAATATAGTGATATGGAATGTATTTGGTGGTTACAGCACAAGCTGACTGTAAAAGTTTAGTTTGTGGCTCTGCCTCAACTTTAGCTCCATATTCCCATAATTTATCAGGCTGATATTCAATACAAAATTCTCTGACTAGCCACCTGGCTGCAAGGCAGTTCTTTGATTCCACTTTGGATTTTTTGAACTTATTCCAGAACGGATGTGCAGATCCCCAGATTCTGATTCACAACTGAGATCTGCCCCTAAGCTATGGACACAATGAGCTTGAACCACATATATCTGCAGCCTTGAGCTTAGCCTCAACCGCAGCTACAAGATACAGTGTTGATTTAGACTTGTGATCTGGAGGAAATCGGTGTTTTGTGTTTCAGTTCCCGGCACTGTGATAGGGATAACAGCATTTCTGTAGCTTAGAGGAGTGATGCTGAAATCCTGTGATGGAAGTCTTTCCATGCTAAAATATTATGCTACAGAGAACCGTGCATAAAAAATATCTTAGCAAGAATGAGAACCCTAGGACTCATAAACATTGCTCTTAGAGTTAATACTGGAGACTAGGGATGAATAATTTCCAGTTCTCTGGTTATTCTTTAGGGATATGAATGATGTTTGCTGAGTGGAAAAGAGCTTTCTTTGAATCAGCAAGAGGGTGTCTATTGCTTGAGATGAAAAACAAAAGTGACAAAGTAGAAAAATAAGCAAAAATACCATCTCATGCATTTGAAAAGCTGTTTTTCCCCTCTGTTTTATTCACTATAACCATCTTGTCTACTGCGATCATAAATTGATATCACAAGATAAAATGTAACAAGTTCAAAACACAAGTATATAATAGCTTACTAACTGATCAGGCAATGCAAACAAATGGAATAAAAATGCTCTGCAAAACAAACAAACAACAAGCACAACAAAAACTATACAAGTCCACCACCAGTTTTGAATATGTAACGTCTTGTCATGACCAACTCAATTTTCTTTTTGAAGTCTGCTTCACTGTCATTAACCCAAAATATTTGTTAATGGCTAGTATTGAAGCTGAACAATTTAGTATGTAGCAAAGTAATTTTTGTCTGTAAGTCATTCATTTGCAACCCAGACATTATTTTTTTTATATATTATATATTACACATTATATATAATTGTACATTATTTTATATAATTTTATTTTATATCATTTTTTATTATTTTATAATATATATATTATATAAATATATGTACATAATATTATATTATTATTGGAAGTGTTGAAAACCAGGTTTGATGGGGCCTTGGGCAACCAAGATATCCCTGGTGGAAGGTATCCCTGCCCATGTCAGGGGGGTTAGAACTAGCTGATCTTTAAGGTCCCTTCCAACGCAAGCCATTCTACAATTCTATGATTATACTACTTGACCTACTAAACTAAAGAAGTTTGTGTGAATTTCTAAAGATGATTTTTAAAAAAGTTTAAAAAATCCAGTCTTCAAATAACTAATTAATAATAATAATATCCAAAAATGTTTGTGAACTAATCTCTGAAAAACTATTACTACACAATTTTTGAGATTTGTTTGCTTATGTATACTAAAAAACTTCACATGCTCTGTACCTGTTAGACACCTGTACTTGATTTCCCTAATGCTCCAGGAAATTCACAGATAAGTCACCAGAGACATCAGAGAAAACATCAAGTGTAAAAGCTTCTTTAGTTGAAAAATGCTTCTTTAATGAAACAAGTCTTGGTCATACCCCTTAAGAAGCCCAAGATAGATTATTTCAACCCTTTCATTTTTTTTTTTTTTTTTTTTTAATTTAAATGGAGTATATCAGAGTTTTTATAGATCACAGTTAAGTCATTTTCACTGAAGTTAAAAGCTGAAGTGAGAGTAAAATTTCAATGTAAACCACAGCTTTGGCATTATTTATGACTTTAAAAACAACTTACAAGTTCTCAACCACGTATTTATTTTTGCTTGTGAGCTTTCATGCATATATTGGACACATCCCTACATACATGAGCAAATAACACATGTACAACACTAGAAAACAAGAACGGTATGAGTAATGAGACAGACCAATCAGAAATCATACACACATACAGTTGGAAGACATCTTCTGTAGAATTTAGTTTATTGCCTCACTCTGAGGCAACACCTAGACTGTTTCTGAAACATTTGTTATGCTTTTTCTGGAAAATATTTAGTAACAGGAGTTATTCCTTAACTAAGAGTTCCATAATTTTACGTTAAAATACCTTTTTTTTTTTTTTTTTTTTTTTTTGCTTAATATCAGTTTTAAATTTCCTTTTCTGCAACTTGATCCTTGTGCTCCTTTTAGTAGACACAGCAACAAGACACAAGACATATCACTGATTTCTTCTGGTCTCTTCAATAAGCCATGTACCTGTCAGTGAAGGAAATTTTGTTCAATTAATTATGTATGATCTTGATTACATACCTGTATATACAAATATATCACTTGCATACGTCATAACTACATATTTTATTTATATGTAGTCCGTCTAATGGAGATTTAAAACACTTTATTACTTGATTTTCTATACAGGTTATTGTATAAATTCAAACATTGCATCTAGCAATCAGTACTTTATTTTAGGTACCTAGACCGCAAACCCTGTAGGCAAGGCTTAATTGTAATCTCATAATTGAACATATGACAGTGTATTTTCTCTCTAGGATTTTTTACTGCTTTTGTTATATCAAAGTCAAAGGAGAGATGACAAGGTAATAATGTAAATCTATTAACTTAAACTGATATATTTAGATGAAAGTCTGTGAATGTAATAAAACTTCATGTGCTTCATTTTATTTGTATTTTGTTCCCCAACTCATCAACAAAAATGTTAATTCTTGAAATTTCTTATTTCATTTCCCTGTTTAATTATACAGCGTAGCCAGTAAAGAATTAGAAGCTACTGGTAGAAGTTAACGGAAGTTACAGTGGAAGAAAAAGAAGAAAAATTAAGAATCACAATCGACAGGCCTAGATTTCATGAAATTGCGGGCATAACACTCAAAAATATTGTTACAAAACAGGATTTATATATTTACTTATTTATTTTAAAGATGGTTTCAGAAACTTACTTGAAATGAGAAAAAAAATAAAGTGAAAACTAAAATTTTGATCACACAAGAAATAACGTTCAACTCTACACGTACCCAGAAGTCCACAGGAGGTATCACAAATATTTATCACTGAAGATTAGGGACCAGGCAAATGTTTGGGGGACTGAGGTAATGCATTCTGGGATTGTGCAAGACTTATTATGGGAAGTTTATTTTAGAAACCAAAAGTGGGATAAGGAAGTGGGGGGAGGGATGGATCAAGGTGGATTGAGAAGAAACAAGAACTGGAAAGTATAAGGGATAGTACCGACTTGTATTGTGTAAGAAAATAATCCGTAAACTTGTCTGTACATGCACTGTACCTAGTCAACGTAGTCAGTCCTGCCTGTTTTATTAAACTGTGATTCTGTTTTCCTTGCTGAGGGGACTCTATTTGGTGTGTATGTGCAGTTGTGGAGATTTGAGGGCAACAACTGGTGTGGGACCGTTGGTCAGAGGGGAAGTGTATCTGGGGTGTCAACAACTGAAGAGAGCCCAATGTGTATGCTGTGTAGGTGTGTGCATGGAAACACGTGTCATTTGCTAGAGAGCATCAGGCTGGACTAGACAATGAGTTTAATAAGAGGGCTGGGAACCAGATGTCAGAGATGCCATAACTATATCTAAATACCAGAAAGGATCTGAGAGCTGGTTACTGGAGAAAGTGGTGGTCCAAGCTGGGTACTGGAGAGACCAAAGAGTCTCAAGGAAGTCAACTAGAAAGTGTTAGACCACCTAGTGGAGAGATCCATTTATGCATCTGTATTGTCTGTGCATTAAGCAAATGGGGAGACGTGGATTCATGAGACAGCTCCTCAGAGACAGGTAGAGTGTCTAAATCCTTTACTGAAGAGAACCAGTGTGTGTGTGCCTTTGTATGCATGCATCTTTTTTTTTTTTTTTTTTTTTTTGGTGTGAGTGTGTGTACCTGTGCATAGGTTTGTGTATCAGCAGCTGGAGTGGGGCTGTGAGTTTACGGGATCATGTGTCTGTGTGGCAGCCCCTGAGGACAAGAGTGAGGATTCAGGGCCCGCTGCTCTTTCTCTATATATGGTTTCCATTCCAGTCTCTCTGTATAATTTCTACTGATGGACATTCATCTTGGTCAACTAAGAAAGGATCAGGTAATTTGTGCTTGAATTATTTGAATAAGTTGAGTGTTGAGGGGTCTATATTTCTCTGCAGGGCCAACCATGCAACTATAAACATACAGAGAGACAGAGACAAAATCAGAGGCAGGGAGAATGCCTATTGGGACTACATACTGAGCCTCTCTATTGGCTGGTCAAACTGGAGGGGAAAAAGACCAGCCTGCTGGAACGGAGAGTTTCGTCTGGAATTCAGGAGGGAAAAGGAGTTTATGACCTTTGGAAGAAGGGATAGGCAACTCTGGAGGGCTACAAAGGTGATGTGAGGATATGGGATATATAGGGAGAAAATTAGAAGGGTAAAAGCCCAGCTACAACTTAAAAAAAAAAAAAAAAAAAAAAAAAAAAAGCTTTTAAAAATATATACACAACACAAAAGGACTAAGGACGATCTCCATCTCCATCCCTCACTATAATTTTTGTACTATTATATAATAGTAGTAAAGGCAACATACTTCAAAATCTGAGTTGAAAACTAGAATCCTATCCCAAATGTTTAAAAATAAACAACAATAATTTAAACTTGAGAAGTGTTTCAGGTTTATGCTTTAGTTTTCATCTGTGGTGAGTCAGCTGTCAACTTATAGAAAGATCACTGGAAGTAAAGCCAAGAATGTAACAATTCACTCAGCCAAGGTAAAAGTCAACGGTTTTTCTAAGTGGTAAAACTGGCAAAATTATTTCATTACTGCTGGAAACCATTTCTGAAAACTAGCATATTTGTAGACTTTGGTAGCATTTTATAACTTGGGTTTAATCCACATTGGGAAAATTAGCAGTCATTTAGTTCTGACCATTCCAAAAAATCTCAGATCTCACACTTAGATTATTGTTTGGAATATTTCCAGAATTATATAATTTTTTTTTTCTTTTTTTTTCCATTGCTAAATTCATCCTTTTAGAATTAAGTAAATAATCTTTTGTTCTGGATCCAGTGTTCATTTTTCAAGGCAATCTTTTTACCTTGGATGACCAAAAGCCTTCTCCTCACCTGATAATTGATTGTCTAGACCCACCAAACATAACAAAAAAAAAGTGGATCACCATAAGATATCCAGGAAAATGTGGGAAATTCTTAGGTGGCCACAAGTCAGATACTCTACCATAGCACTAAATTTTCCAAGATAACTTTAAATTGCATTTATCAAGGCAATAATGTAATACTTTTAATTTTAGCCATAATACCATCAAGCCATTCACTCAAGTTAAGTAGACAATGGAGGATACAGAAAAGTTTTAAAACTACAGCATCTTCATGATTTCTCGTACACATTAGTGCAATATACTAATGTGTAGCTTTGTTCAAGATAATTATTTACACAGTGTTATTAGATATTGCAGCTCTCCTACTGCTTGATATCCATGGTTTACTCATCATTTATAGAACAAAATTCTTTTACAAAAGAATTGTATTATATTTTACAAAATTATATTTTACATTTTTTTTTTTTAAGGTTATTGTCCCTTTCCACTCTCTCCTTTCCATGACCCTTTACTTGAAGTTTTTATTCATATATTTTTTAGAATAAAGTTAAATATATGTACTTCATGTAAAGAAACACATGAAGAGCTTCATGTGTTAGACGTGGAACAAAACAGAATTTTGTGTATATACACATAAATGTGTATTGACAATAGTTTTCAATTCATTACTAGTATGCAAAATTACCTGGTAGAACAATGGCAGAAAGTGAAGCACAGTGTTACTACCATTGAGCAGCTATTCTTCAGTATTGGAGGAAACAGTAATGACAGTGACAAGCGAAAGGTCCAAAAGCAAGAGTAGAGTGATGAAAAAAGAATAACTCAAAGGAAATAAGTTTTCAGAATGCATGTGGAAGGTGTCCCTGCCCATGGCAGGTGGGTTGGGACTATATGATCTTTAAAGTCTCTTCCAAGCCAAACCATTTTATAATGTGTAGAAATGGAAAGAGACATGAATGAAATGTGAAAGAAGTGAAACTTGTATGGATAAAGGTCCCCTTAAGACTTATGGACAAATATGTACTATACCATTCTGTTTTTGTTGTCTGTTGCAGCCTTGTTGGCATACAGAATTTGAGAGTAATATTCTATTCAAAACTTTGTATATACTTTCTCTGAGCAGCATTTTTTAATATTGAAGGCTTCATATTTATAAATTCGACTGTTCCAATCACTACGTAGTTTAGTTGGCACCTAAGGAATGAAACAGAATAGTCAGGGAAAGAAGAGAAAGAAAATGCAAGACTGCTGGAAGAAGATAAGTAAAAACAAAAACAAAAACAAACAAACAAAAAAACACAAACCAATAATAATTAATTTTCATTTTTTAAAGTATAAATGCATAAGTTCATTCAGTGCACTTAGTTATTACTCTTTTAGATCGGATGGTAACAAAAACATTCAAGGTTGTTTCCAAGTAGTTTTCAAATTCTCTTCTTTTTATTAACTAGTATTTAAAAGGTAGAGATTAAACATCAACTAAATTAAGAGGATACTGAAATAGTAATGATGATATGAGTGATTTGTTGATGCTGCAAACCACTTGTAATATTTTATCATATTTTATGACAGATCCACACAGCAACAGTTTTGCTGCTGGGTTATTATTTAAATTTGGTACCCACATATACATATTCATGGTAGAAACTGGGAAAAAATGTAATGGCAGGGCTTGCAAAGAATCCTCTGCACCTTAAGAGCCACATGATAAAAAGATGACTACTGAGGCACTAAAAAGCATCACTCCAGCATATCAGTGCACACTAGCCCACCTGAACCACTGCATATTTTTCACGCATGTGGTGAATTTTGAATCACTGTGGTTGCTGTGCTGTATACATTCACCACAGCATTCTCCAGATACCACACCCTGAGGAGACACCTTTCAGGGAAGGTGCTGAGCTCACAGCTGAGCTAGACCTACTCAGTCAAAACTACTGATGAGAACAACATCTCTAAATCTTTCATGGATCTCCTAAGACTACATTTACATTGTCTTTTAGGCATGCAAGCCATTAAGTGAAGCAAAGAAAAATTCTCATACATAGTATAACATATATATTCCTAAATTCAAATTATGTGTGAATAATGCTGGATGTGATTACACTGAGAAATAATTGTCTGCTTAATTTTGTTTTTAATGTTTGTTTTTATTTTTAACCTCTCAGTTCAAGAGAGTCACAATCTTCAGAAAGTGTCTTGCAGTATAAACTAGTTTCATGATCTCAGAAAACTATGGTCTTTCTGGAAAGCTTCATGTAGGTTCTTTATAGAACTTCTGGAATATTCTTTTGGAATCAACTAGATATCTTTATTTAGCTGTCTTCTACATCATAACAATGGCTATCAGTGGTGTTTAAAACATTTTTACAATCATATGCACAGTGAGTGTGCACACAGTACAAGGCAGGAAATTGTCTTTCCCATTTCTGCTTTAGAATGAGGTAGTTCTAAAATTTATTAAGTGACAATTATGTTACCTCATCCCTTATTCATGAGCACATGTTTTCTTACTTCTTTCTGTGGCCTGGTCTCTTGTTCCACTCCTAAAGGCTTCTTTAGCATATTATGATTATATACACTCAACATATGAAAATATATTCTAAAAGTTTCATCTATCACACAAGTTAAGCACAGAATTTACACTAAAGCTGCTGAAATTTTAAACTTTTCATTTTCTCCTTTGCACACAGAAAATGTAGAGTCAATTTTGTGAGTGAACGACCAGCAATACTGCCTGATCACAGAGTGTCAGAGGACTACATTTGGCTTAGCTTTTTATCTGTAGTGAATGGTGGATATGAATACCCAAGGTTTTTGAGGCCATCCTTACATTGTACCTTGGTTTAACAGCCTATTCTTATAAGGGTACCTCTGAACTGAATACTTTTTAGCAGTAACTATGAAAGTATATGGACTCTAAATTTTTGTTTTGTAAAGGAGAATCAGAGAAGATATGCATGGTTTTCTTGATTATTAAAGTCAGGACCATTAACTTTATAAAAGCAAAATTCCAGCTGTTCAAAGAATTAGTGAACAGGATCCCATGGGATGCTGTCCTTATGGACAGAGGATCTGATCAGAGCTGGCAACTCTTTAAAGATATTTTCCTTAGAGCACAAGAGCTCTCTATTCCCATACGAAATAAATCAAGCAGGGAAGGTAGGAAACCTGCATAACTGAACAAGGACCTGCTGGTCAAACTTAGGCAAAAGAAGGAAATGCACAGATAGTGGAAACAGGGCCATGTGCCCTGTACAGAAATGCTGTTTGGATGTGCAGGGATGGGATCAGGAAATCCAAGGCACTGACATATCTAAACTCAGTGAAGGATGCAACAAATAAATAGAAGAGGTTCTACAGGTACATTGACCACAAAAGAAAGACTAGGCAGAGTGAATTGCCTCTGAAAAATTAAGACAGAACTGGTAGCAACAGACATGGAGAAGGCAGAGGTACTTAACAGTATCTTTGCCTTGGTCTTCTTTGGTGGTCAGGCTTCCAGCAGAGTCTCTCATACCATTAGTAAAGAGCAAGTTCAGGACCTCCTGATGCAACAACTACAATCTATGGGGACCGAGGACATGAATCCCAGCGTCCTGAAGGAACTGGCTGATGTAATCGCCAAGCCACTCTCCATCATATTTGAAAAGTCCTGTCAGTCAGGCAATATCTCCCGTGACTGGAAAAAGGGAAACATCACTCTCATTTTTAAAACGGGTAGAAAGGAAGACCCAGGGAACTACAGACCAGTGAGCCTGATACCTGTGCCTGGCAAGATCATGGTACGGATTTTCCTGGAGGAGGCATATGCAAGGCACATACAAGACAAGGAGGTGATCCAGGACAGTCAGTATGATTTCACCAGGGGCAAATCCTGTCTGACTAGTCTGATGGCCTTCTATGACAGAGTGACTGCATCAGCCGACATGGCTGATATCATCTACTTGGACTTTTGACATGGTCCCACATGACATCCTAATCTCTAAATTGGAAAGATATGGATTTCAAAAAAGGATAAGGAATTAGCTTGAAGGACACACCCAGAGAGTAGCGGTCAATGGTTCTATGATCAGGTGGAGGCTTTGTGATGAGCTGTGTCCCTCAGGGGGTCTGCCCTGGGACTGGTGCTTTTCAATATCTTTATCAATGACATAGACAATTGGATTGAGTACAGCCTCAGCAGGTTTGCAGATGACACCAAACAGAGTGGTACAGTTGATACCAAAGAAGGAAGAGATGCCATTCAGAGGGACCTGGACAGGCTGGAGAAGTGGGCGCATGTGAATTGCATGAAGTTCAACAAGTCCAAGTGCAAGGTGCTGCACCTGGGCCAGGGTAATCCCAGACATGAGCACAGACTGGGAGAAGAAGTCATCGAGAGCAGCCCTGCAGATAAGGACTTGGGGGCTATGGTGGCTTGCCATGAAAGGATCACCATGAGCTGGCAGCCCAGAAAGACAACTGCATCCTGGGCTGCATCAACACAGGCATGACCAGCAGGTTAAGGAAGTGATTATTCCCCCCTGCTCTGCTCTTTTGAGGCCCCAGCTGGAGTACTGATTCTAGGTTTGAGGCCCCCAGCACAAGAAAGATACGGACCTATTCGAGTGAGTCCAGAGGAGGGTCACAAAAGTTACTGGAGTTCTGGAGCATCTCTCCTATGAAAAAAGGCTGAGAGAGTTGGGGATGTCCTGCCTGGAGAAGAGAAGGCTCTGGGGAGACCTCATAGAGACCTTCCAGTAAAGGGGGCCTACAACAAAGACGGGGAAAGATTATTCATCAAGCCAAACAGCCTTCCTTTTCCTTCCTTTTTTTTTTTTTTTTTTTTTTTTTTTTTTTTTTTTTTCCCTGGAAACCTGATATTAGTGAGGTTTTTTATAGCTTCAATTTTGAATATAGACAGACACTATCTTTCTGTGCAGGCAAGAACCCTAATTAGGATTAAAAGGTTTGCAGTTCTTAACTCCACCAGAAACTTAGAACTTGATCCTACAGAGGACTTGAATACCTGAAATAGAAGGTAGGTGGAATGAGTTGTTGTGGTGGTTTTACCATGCTAGGCAGCTGAACACCACAACCGCTCTCTCACTCCCCCTCCTCACATGAGGAGGGGTAGAAGTAAAGGAAAGAACAACTCACGGTTGAGATAAGGATAATTTAATTAAAGAGAAGAAAATATATATATTAAGGAAATATTATTAATTAACAATTCAACTAAAGGGAAAAAGGGAAAAAGGGAAAGGGGAAAGGGAGGGGGAAAGGGAACAGCAAAAAAACAAAACAAGTAAAGGCTATATGGAGGTGCAGAAGAAATAAATTATTCTCTACTTCCTGCAAATGAGAGATGCCTGACCACGTCCTTGAAGCAGGGCCTCAATGCACGTAGCCGGTGTTCGCGAGGAGGACAGACGTTTTCACAACGAAAGCCCACCCCTCCCCTCTTCCTCCTTCTTCCACCTTTTATTGCTGAGTGTGACATCATATGGTATGGAATATCTCTTTGGTTGGTTTAGGTCAGCTGCCCTGGTGATGTTTCTTTCTCACTTTTTTGCCCACCCCCCAGGAGGGTTAGAGAAAGTCCTGATACTGTGCCAGCACTTCTCAGCAGCAGACACAACACTGGTGTGATAACACTGCTGTTCTAGCTCCAAGTGCAGAGCATGGCACTGTATGGGCTGCTGCAGGGAAAGTTAACATCCCAGACAGACCCAGTACAGTTGTCTATATTTAAAGTTTGTATCTTAAAAGCATGGTAGCCTGCACCTTAGCCTACTCAAGGGGAAGGAATGATGTGTACTTTTGTTTAACTCTGCTGTGAGGGCTGAGCTGCTCCTCACCACATCATTACCTTGACAGGTTCCAAATGAAATGACCACCTTTTTTAGCAATATGGTGTTGGTAGTACCATCCTCCTTTTAAATAATTACCTCATGTCCAAAGCAGGTTTTTAAATCAGACATTGAGGATCAGCACCTTTCTAAGTTGAATAAACTCTATGGAAATGACTGATGATTAATTCTATCTTCTGCACAATTTACCTACTCATACGGTATTTTTAAGCATATGGAATTCTCAAATCCTGATGAAACTTTGCAGTAACAAAACAAATAGTGTAAAACAGATGAAGCTCTTTACCTTGTCAGAAGTGTCTGCTAGGATATATAACTCTGGATACTGATCCAGACCTGTGTCTATCTAATCCAGAGAACATATATCACTGAAGCAATTCTTAAGCAAGAGCTAGAGCCCAGAAGCTTTCCATTTTGCATAAGTGCAGAAGCTACTAAACTGAAGAATCATACCCTTTATTTTAGAGAAGAAAATATGAATTACCTAAAATATTTAAATTCTTTATCTCTTGTGCAGTGAGAAAGCTACAACAGATAGAATAAATGGTTGTCCCTACTTCTGATACATGTATAAATTGAACATACTCATAATAGCTTGAGTGTGACTTTTAGACATCTCAATTATCACCTTGCTTTCAGTCCAGCTCCATCAGGAGTTTGATTCATGGAATCACAGTATGGTTTGGGCTGGAAGTGACCTTAAAGATCATCCAATTAACTCCCCCTTCCATGAGCAAGGATGACTTTCACTAGACCAGGTTGCCCAAAGACTCGTCCAACCTGGCCTCAAACATTTCCAGGGATGGGACATCCATAACTTCTCTTAGCAACCTGTCCCAGTGCCTCACCACCTCCACAGTAAAGAATTTCTTCCCTATATCCAAGCTTAATCTACCCTGTTTCAGGTTAAAGCCATCCCCCTCTTGTCCTACCATTGTGTTCCCTGATAAAAGAGTCTTTCCCCATCTTTCTTGGAAGACTGCTATAATGTCTCCATGTAGAAATGTGACACAATTTTCACACTCAGGCAAAAAGCTATGCATTTATTAAAACGAAACAAAACAAAACAAAACAAAACAAACAAACAACAACAACAACAAAAAAAAACATTTCATTCAGATTTTATGTTACAACTTAAAGTTCAGCATCATACATGCAGTGTTAGGTTTGGCCACACTAAATGAAAATACACGCATATTATTTTAATTGCTTCTAACCAGGAAGTTTAGAAAGAAGTGAGGATTAATGCCTGAGCTGTTATTACCATGTTCATTTCTACAGCGATTTATCACTACAAACTTTTTTCTTTACTTTGAGCACTCTGAGAACTATTTTCTTTATAGATTCTTATTTCTTACAGTTATTGACTTGGTTTATGAAGATGTGAAATGAAGACAGTCATCCATTTGACAGAATTGTTTAGCTGGTCTATTGAAAATGAAACTTTTTATTATAGATACTATTTTTCATAAAGTATATGTTTGCTGTTACTTGCCATCACCCATCTTATTTTAAAGAAGGGTGTAAATGTAGGTCATAGATATAAATTTTCTTTTGAATTAATTTTAAAATACTTGATATAAGATTTGTCTTTTAACATATTATTTCTGAATGCACTATTGATTATCTGAAAACACATGTGACTTCAATTACCTCAAAATACATCTGTTTGCTTTGAGGAACTAGAGCTGTTCTCTGTGATCTAGTGTAAAGAAAAAAATATATATTTATTACCAAATAGGAAAGCTCCTCCACTAAGCAGTAAATTGCAGTTGAAAACTACATTTATTCTCTTGCCAGAGGAACTGAACTTTTGAACAATACAACCACATATGCTCTAGGGTTGCTTTAGAAGCTGTTTCTATGTGCATCTGTGCATACTTCACAGCTTATAGAGGTGGGTGGCTCTCTAACCTATGTAATTCTTTCCTTTGTATTGCTATAACTTCACTGTATAGCTCTGCACAGAGAAAAGCTAATTTTAAAATCTATTTTATCTTTCACTGCAGACTGTATTCCTAATCTTGCTGTACTTCTCTTTGTTGAAAGGGAATTATGGTAGCAGCAGTAAAAATGAATAAAAGGCCTAGCAGTAAAATGTAAATAAATATAATAGGATGATCACTGCCTTTATGGGGATTACAAAATACATAGCATGAATCAAAAGACAATAATTAGGAAAACAACACATAACCCAATATATTTTTATTAATATTTTTCATATTTTGGACAATTTTTCATCATCATTCTATTTTCAACAAATAAATGTAATTGTGAAATAAAAATATTTCCTATAGAAAAATATGCACATAGTTTACTATTTAGTAATATCATGCATGAGAGACAAAGAGAAGGAGTTGATTGAGGAGGTGACTGGTGACTGAAGAGGTGATTGGTGAGTTGAATAAGGGGGTGATCGGTGACAGCCAACATGGGTTCACTGAGAGCAGATCATGCCTGACAAATCCAGTGTCCTTTTATAATGGGGTTACAGAATCAATGGGTAGGGAAAGAACAACTGATATCATCTACCTGGAGTTGTGCAAAGCATTTAGCACTGTCCCCCCCATGATACCCTTGTCTCAAAATTGGAGAAATATGGATTTGACAGATGGACTACTCAGTGGCTAAGAATTGGCTGAATGATTGCACTCAAAGAGTTGTGGTCAATGGCTCGATGTCCAGGTGAAGATCAGTAAAGAGTGGTATTCCTCATGGGTCAGTATTCGTTGGGACTAGGACCATTTAGCACCTCTCTGTGACACGGACAATGAGATTGAGTGCACCTTCAGAAACTTAGCCAACAACACCAAATTGTGGTGCAGTTGACATGCTGGAGGGAGGGGATGACATTCAGAAGGACCTTGACAGGCTTGAGAGGTGGGCCTGCACAAACCTCATGAAGTTCAACAAGGCCAAGTACAACGTCCTGCACATAGGTCAGGGCAATCCTAAGCACAAGGTGAAGAATTGATTGAATGCAGGAGAAAGACCTGGGGGTGTTGGTTGATGAGAAGCTCAACATGAGTAGGCAATGTGTGCTTGCAACCCAGAAAGCCAGTGGTATCCTGGGCTGCATAAAAAAAAAGCATGGCCAGCAGGTTGAGGGAGGTGATTCTTCCCCTCTACTCTGCTCTCGTGAGACACCACCTGGAGTACTGTGTTTAACTCTGGGGCCCCTAGCACAAGAAAGTCATGGACGTATTAGAACAAGTCTCACCTTGAGTACTGTGTGCAGTTCTGGGCACCACAGTACAAAAAGGACATTCAACTGTTGGAGAGTGTCCAGAGGAGGGTGACAAAGATGGTGAAAGGCTTGGAGCGGATGATGTATGAGGAGCGGCTGAAGTCACTGGGCCTGTTCAGCCTAGAGAAGAGAGGCTGAAGGGGGACCTCATCGCAGTCCACAACTTCCTCGCGAGGGGGAGTGGAGAGGCGGGTGAGCTATTCTCCATAAACACTAGTGATAGGACCCGCGGGAACAGCGTGAAGCTGAGGCAGGGGAAGTTCAGACTAGATATCAGGAGGAGATTTTTCACTGAGGGTGGTTGCGCACTGGAACAGGCTCCCCAGTGAAGTAGTCGCTGCACCAAGCCTATATGAAGCGTTTGGACTGTGCACTTAGTCACATGGTCTAAACTTTTGGGTAGACCTGTGTGGTGCAAGGAGTTGGACTTGATGATCCTTATGGGTCCCTTCCAACTCTTAATATTCTATGATTCTATGACTCTATGATTCTAAGTCCACAGGAGGGCCACAAGGTTGAACAAGGGGCTGGAGCACCTCTCCTATGAGAATAGGCTGAGAGAATTGGGGTTGTTCAGCCTGGAAAAGAGAAGGCTCTGGGGAGACCTTATTGCGGCCTTCCAATAACAAAATGAGGCCTACAGGAAAACTAGGGAGGGACTCTTTGTCAGGGAGTGTAGTTATAGAACAAGGGGGGAATAGCTTTAAACTAAATTTTAGTGTAACATGATTTTACATTCCAATGTTTCTGTAACTGAAACTGTGCTACAGGTCACTGAAGTGACTACACGAAGTGGATGCTTTTCTGTGTTTTAGTCTCTTCTCTCTACAATTGGAGGTAGCACTCTTAAATATGAGCCCACAAATGCAGTATTGATAGACACTGTGCTTTACATTTGTCTTTTTCTTTTGTACTAAAAGACAAGGAAGGTTTTAAATCACAAAATTTAGAGTGAATTTTCATAAAAAACTTTTAATATCTTTTTTTTTTTTTCCTCTTTGTACTAGTTGAGCTGTTAAGTCTTTCACTTTTTCTATCCTATCTACTAATATCCACTAAGCTCTTCTGAGTCTGAGCTGTTCTGAAGTTCTCAATCAATAGTACTGAAGTTTACAATTAAGATTTGAAAATATATTTGCTATGCACAAATATTTACTCATCTTTTCATCTTTACTTGTGAAAATAAGTAAAATGTGAATGACAAAGCATGAAAAAGTTATGTATTTGTGTGTTTTAGATATACAACATTTCCTTTTAATATAAAAAATTTGTGGAGTAAGTAAATATAAGCTCATTTGTTTCAAAAATGCCCTCTTGCTAGAGAACATTTTATTATATCAGGTATAGTGGTATTTCATTGTCAGTGAAATAAAAGTTCACTTTTCATTGCCCTGACAGTCGAAAAATCTATTGCAACCCCAGGTACTCAGAGTTATTCAAGCTGACATTTACATTTGCCATATCTTGGTTAATAAATTTCAGACTCTGACTTTCCTGACATTTTCTCATATAAAGTTACTTTCCTAACTCTTGGAGTTTAGCAGGTGTGCATTCAAGTCTAAGAAATTGTAGGAGTCTAGCTTGGGAAAAGAGCAAGAGTGAGAAGAAAAAAACGTTGTACAAACACAAATGAATAAAGTTAGATATGGATTTTCAGAGGGTTTGATCTATGAAGAAATGTACAGACAGAAAAAAAAAAAAAAAAAAAGGAAAAATAAAAAAAAAAACACA